>JAMPIV010023003.1:0-37500 GCA_024509875.1 Oreohelix idahoensis | reverse complement strand
TAGTAGTAGTAGTAGTAGTAGTAGTAGTAGTAATAGTAATAGTAGTAGTAGTAGTAGTAGTAGTAGTAGTAGTAGTAGTAATAGTAGTAGTAGTAATAATAATAATAGTAGTAGTAGTAGTAATAGTAGTAGTAGTTGTAATAGTAGTAGTAATAATAGTAATAGTAGTAGTAATAATAGTAATAGTAGTAGTAATAATAATAATAATAATAATAATAATAGCCCCTTCAGTCATAACTGACTATGGGAATGCGCCCCTGAGGTGACAGCCCTCAGCTGCTTATTTTCCTGGTGCTCCTTTCGACGTTTTCTACCCTCCTCTGCTTGTTGTGTGAGTCTCTCTTCACCCAATCTGAGGTGGCGCCGTAAATAGCATCGCCACTTAGTGCGATCGGCAGCTTCATCCTCCCATGTTGCTGGATCCATGTCCAGTGCCCTCATATCTCTCTTGCACACATCTTTGAACCTCAGCTGTGGTCGCCCAACTGTTCTCTTGCCATCTGCTAGTTGTCCGTAGAAGATATCTTTCGGAATGCGACCATCTTCCATGCGGCGAACATGGCCACGCCAGCGAAGTCTGCGCTGTCTAAGCAGTGAATACATACTTTGAAGGCCAGCACGTGACAACACCTCGACATTTGTCACTTTTTCTTTCCACGATATGCCGAGGATGCGGTGTAGACACCGTAAATGGAAGGTATTGAGCCTTCTTTCTTGCTTAGCATAGGTCGTCCAGGTCTCGCTGCCATATAGGAGTGTGCTGGTGACGCAGGCATTATATACCGCAGCTTTGGTCTTCATTGTGAGTTTGGAGTTTCCCCAAACACGCGATGTGAGGCGGGCAAAGGTAGCTGCAGCTTTGCCAATGCGGCTGTCAATTTATGTATCCAGTGAGAGTTTGTCATTGATGGTAGACCCTAGGTATGTGAAGTGGTGCACCACTGCCAATTCATAGTTATCGATAGTGATAACTGGTGCAGCATCCGCATCCTGACTCAGCACATTCGTTTTCTTTAGACTTATTGTGAAGCCAAAGTCCGTGCATGCTTTAGTGAAGCGATTCATCAAGTTCTGAAGCTCCTGTTGGCTTTGAGTGAAGACTGCAGCATCATCAGCGAACAACAAGTCTCTTATAGTGACCCTTCTGATTTTTGTTTTTGCCTTCAGCCTTGAAAGATTAAACAGACGGCCATCTGACCTAGTGTGAACGCATATTCCTTCAGTTGCATCTCTGAATGCATGTTTCAAGAGTAAGGCAAAGAAGATCCCGAAGTAGTAGTAGTAGGAGTAGTAGTAGTAGTAGTAATAGTAGTGGTAGTAGTAGCAGCAGCAGCAGCAGAAGCCCCCTTCAGTCATAATTGACTGGCAATGCACCCCGGAGGTGATAGCCCTCAACTGCTTTGTTACATGGTGTTCCTTTCGGCGTGTTCTTTTCTCTTCTGCCTGTTGTGAAAGCTTCTTTTCGCCCAATCTGAGGAGGTGCCGTAGGGAGCATCGCCACTTGGTGCGATCGACATCTTCATCCTCCCAGGTTGCTGGATTTATGTCCAGTGTCCTCATGTCTCTCTTGGACACATCTTTGAACCTCAGCTGCGGTCGCCCAACTGTTCTTTTGCCATCTGCCAGTTGTTCGTAGAAGATTATCTTTAGGGGTGCGACCATCTTCTATGTGACGGATATGGCCAAGCCAGCATAGTCTGCGCTGTTTTAGCAGTGTATACATGTTTTGAGGGCCAGCACGCGACAACACCTCGACATTTGTCACTTTCGAAAGAAATAAAGAAGTAGAAAACAAGACAACAGAAAAACAACAGAAGTTATAGGCTTACCGGGGACTCAAACCCAAGAACTTATCAACTACGGAATTTCGGACCACAGTCTTTTCCAGGTCAGCGCGGCAGCCCCATAGCCTCTGCTTTAGCTGAGCACCCCCTGGCCAGGTCAGACGTCGTCGGTCATCATGGGTTGGGCAGTTTTGCAGTATGTGTTCGGGGGTTTGGATTCCAGTTCCACATGGACATTTATTGATATGAGATATCCTAATGCGATAGAGATGATCCAGTAATCTGCAGTGGCCAGTTCTCAGGCAGAAAATGATGGTGTCTGTTGGTGCCTGTTAAGCTGGTGGATTGGGTCATCTCCGTTTTGGCAATGCTCAGTTTCCCGAGCTGTATCTCGTGTTCTGTTCCCATAGCCTGCAACGAGTTGTCCGCTCTCGCGCTCTGAATTGCGGTCTCCAGTTTCCGTGACCTGTAACTACTGAGTGATTTATAATTAATTTCCTATTTTTAATCTATTTTTTTTCTTCAGTCTAATTCAACTAATTTATATGAAGCAAACGTCAAAATAAAGAGAATTAAATGCTATTTTATTACATAACTTTTACGTCAAATTAACATTATTGCCCAACGTTGTATCCGGCCTGTACCAACACATGACTTATACAGGGAAGCAGTTTTTGCTGTCTATTGTAACGTCAGTGTATTGACTGTTTTAAATGTTATTTTATTGTTATTTTGTTTCCAGGGAATTAAGTGATAAAATGTATTAGTCAAATGGTAGGTACTGATCCTTGTTGCGACATTTAAAAAAATTGTTTAATCTAACCGATACAAGTGACGGTATAAATATTTCTTCTTCTTTGTACACTCTCAGATGTCATTCACCGGATCAGTGTTTCCAAAACAATTTTTCAGGTCACCGCTGCCTTGGTTCCCAGAGCACATTCCCAGCGTCCCTTCAAGTTCATGCATTACATTTTAAAGAAAACTATAAATAGCACTGTTGGTTATACACTTGGCTCTTTTGAAACTACCCCATGTTTATTACTATTTACTTACTTAGCCGTTCCCCTTCTACCGTGAGGTGTAGAGGTTTGGAAGAGAGAGCGCCAGACTATCCTATCGGCTATCTTCCTCCTGGCCTGGTTCCATTCTAGTCCTCGGTCCTTCAAAGATTGTCTAATGTTGTCCTCCCAGCGGACTCTGGGTCGTCCTCGGGGTCTGGATCCTTGGCTCTTTGTTTCCCATGCTTGTCGTGGTATCCGATCTTCTCCCATTCTGCAGACATGGCCAAACCATCTTAATTGGGACGGTTCTACTTGGGTCTGCAGGGGGTAGGATTTAAGGCCTTGACGTATCGTCTGGTTGCGTACCATGTCTCTTCTTGTTACTTCAACCACCTTCCTCAGATACCTCATTTCTGAGGTTTGGATCTGGCTTTTATGGGTTGTAGTCATTGCCCATGACTCGCATCCATATGTCAAGACTGGGACATAGGTGGAGCGGTATACAGCCATCTTCGTTTTCTTACCAACCTCTCTCTTGCTGATGAATCCTCGATTTATGGCCTGAAAAAGTCTCCCAGCTGCTGCTTTTCGAGTGGCCAACTCTTCTTTGATGCCTCCCTTTCGGTCTATAATAGCTCCGAGGTATTTAAAGTGGTCGACCTGCTCCAGGACCTGTTCTCCCAGCTTAATCTGATGTCTTCTTTCTTCTCGTGATATCACCATGGATTTTGTTTTAGAGCTGCTTATGACCATCCCTCTTTTCTCCAGCTCTTCCTTCCAGACTTGCAGGTTGCATTGGAGATGCGCCTCTGATTTAGCAATCAGTGCAACATCATCAGCAAATGCCAGCTCCGAAATATAGACCTTTCTCATCTTCCAGTACCCCACTGAATACTTTCTTGTTCTCTCCTTACATGCCTTGATGACATCGTCCATAAGGAGTATGAAGAGGTAAGGTGATAGGATATCACCTTGTCTTACACCAGTGGTGGTCCTGAACTCTTCTGACTTATGGTTTGCTGTCCTCACATAATTTCTGCAAGACTTGTAGAAGCTCTGTATAGCATGAATCAGAGGTGCTGGAATATTCTTCCTTGCCAAACAGTCCCAAAGTTTGCTCCAGGGGACCCTGTCAAACGCCTTTTCCAGATCTATGAAACAAAGATGCATCTCACTCTTATACTCAAGGGCCTTTTCACTCAGCTGTCTGAGTGTGAAGATTAGGTCTTGAGTACTTCGGTTTGCTCGGAATCCGCACTGGACCTCATCCAATTGTGGCTCAGCTAAGCGTCGGAGTCTCTGCTCTAGGATTCTAGAGTAGATTTTACCAGGGACACTGAGAAGGGATATGCCTCTATGGTTTCCACACTGTCGATTATCACCCTTTTTGAAAATTGGTGTTATGATGGCAATCTCCCAATCCTTTGGTATGGTCTTGTTGTACCACGCTGCATGTAAAACCCTTAAGAGTAATAGGTCGCCTGATGCTCCCATGAACTTAACCATTTCTGGTGTTATACCATCATGCCCTGCTGCTTCGCCCATCTTGATTTTCTCCAGTGCTGCCTTCAGTTCTTCCATCTTTATGTCATCTTCACCATCATTGGTTTTCTCTTCTGTGCTAGTGTTTATCATTTCTGATGTTTCACCATGCTCACCATCCAGGAGTTCTGAGAAATATTCTTTCCATCTTTCCATTACTTCCTTCGGGGCAGTAAGCAATCTGCCTTGCTTGTCCTTTATAAATTTGAGAGGGCATTGTTTTTCCTTCCTCGTGTTCTTTAGGGTCTTATAGAACAATTTCTGGTTTTCTTGTGCATCTTTTTCTAGCTTTTCTCCAAATTCTTCCCAGGACTTCTGTTTTGCTGCTAGCACTTTGTTCTTTGCTTCTGTTCTGAGTGTCACATATTCTCTATATTTTCCATTTGTCCTGTTGTGTTTTTAGCTCCTAAGTATTGTTTCCATGCCATTTTCTTGTCTCTTATTTTCTCTTTGACTTCCTCTGTCCACCAAGGTGTCCTCTTTCTCTTGTTCCCAAGTCGGACTTCACCGCATGCTTCTGCAGCAGCTGTCTTTATGATATCCTTGAATTTAATACAGAGGGTTTCCAAGTCATCAGGTCGTTCTTCTGTGTTGCTCACCGCGGCAGCAATAAGCCCCTGATATCTGGTCTTAATTTCTGGCTCTCTCAGCTTGTAGGTCCTAATGCTCATTTCTCCTGCTCGTTTGCTTAGTTTCTTGCGTGATGTTGGGCAGTTACTAGGCTGAGCAACTCTTTCAGTTGTTCTTTTGATTGTTAGCAGGTAGTGATCACTTCCAATCTCTGGCCCCCTCCAGACTCTTGCATCTCGGACATATTTGAATGAGCTTCTCCGAACAATGGCATAGTCGATCACTGACTTCTCATTCTTTGTTGGTTCACATCTAGTGTATGCATGTATGCGCTTATGGGGGAACTTTGTGTTTGTAATGATCAGATTCTGCTCACTGCAGACTCTAAGGAGTCGCTTTCCATTGTCATTGAGAGTATCTTCTCCATATCTTCCGATAACTCCACCCCATCTAGCATGGTCATTTCCAACTCTGGCATTAAAATCTCCGAGCATGATAACTTCATCTAGGCAGTCATCCACTGTCCTTTGAAGCAGCTCGAAGAATTCCTCCTTGACCTCTGCTCTCTCATCCTCATTTGGCCCATACACTATGACCAGGTTGACTATGGTTTCTCCTTCTTTTAGTTTAACAACCATAATGCGCTCCGAGACAAAGTTCCATCCCTTGATACTATCTTTTTGATTTTGGGCCACAATGCAACCCACGCCCCCTTTAGCTCTTTCAGATATGGGTACACCACTGTAGAGCACCGTGTTGCCATCGAGATCCATGACTTCTTGTCCTTTTTTCGTTGTTTCCGTTATAGCCAGGATTTCTAGTTTTGCTTTCCTCATCTCTTCCACCAGCTCCTCTTCCTTCCCATTTATACTTCTTGTGTTCCAAGTTCCATAAGTCGTAGTCCGTAGTCCGTTCTAGTTCGTCGCCTTCAGAATCAGTCCAGTTTTCTCTCTTGTATTGCTCGTAATCGTGATTTAAAGCAAACAGGTGATTGGCCTGTTGTGCCTTTGCATGGTGGAGGGGCTGCCTCCTTATGGCCTCCAGGCAGGCCGCCCTCCTCCTTTTTCATCCGTGCTTGGGACCGGCATAGGCGGAGTTCTCATGTTTATTAACGTAGCAATAATTTAAAAATTAGACAAACTCACCAATCACAAAAATATGTATAGAATGCGTTATTCCTATATACACACATTGGGATTCTCACCGGTGCTAACGAGTTCGTGCACTATGCTGAGATCCTCCTTGTGCGATCTAAGGAAGGAGATCGGAGCACTGATGGAGTTGCCCGTGTGCAATGAAGATAGTCCTTAAAACGAAACCAATCCAAACTAACGTATCATGGATATCACGTTATCACTAGCCCACCCAAATACACAGACAATCAAATCTGCAACAAAGCAAAGTTGGCCCTGTTAAAACACCTGCAGATATCTACTTTCGTCAGCTGCCAGCAAAAAGTACATTCGGACACACTGTGATGGACGAACTCAGCTGACCCGGATTGACCCTGAATTTTGTTGGATGAAAGAGTACGACCCTTTGTAACGACCCCTTCGTATAGCATCAGTGGCCCCGAAAATTGTTGTAATTCTTGTCATACGGGACTTCTTTTCACGTGGATTCATTAGCTATGCAACTGTTCCACACAGAGGACAAACACGTTTGCTGATAGATATGCGGACAGTTTACCTATCGTTCATTCTGGTCATCGCATTGATTTAAGGAGAGATTAAATCACGCCCACTAACATCTCTTGAACAATCATAGGCAGGTATTTTAACTAACTTGGCCAGTGGGGGGCGTTGCCAGAATCAAACAGATAATGCGACCACGATCTAAGAGACAGACTGAGGGATTTCAGGGGAGACTATCGGCGCTATCAAAGACAGTAGTGGTCCCTGATACGAGACGCAGTTTCTTGCCGCTATTTTCGCGCCTCGGTGCCAACCGCAGAACCGATCGCAGGGAAAGCGAACGGGGAAAGCCGAAACGGGCAGCAGCGAGCGGAGATACGGAAACCAGGGGGGCGGCTTCTCTCCTTGATTTGACGATCAGATCCCCCAAAGTTCCTGGGATGAAAAAAGCTGTCAAGTTTCTCATGTCCCACTCAACTTACATTCCATTTTAGATAAATAGACCTTGAAGAATAGACACTTTATCACTCGCTGGCCAGACCTTTACAGAAGCACTAGCTTTATTGAAATCTTGTTATAGATTTTCCCCTGGATATATATATTGCAGTGATTTCTATTCTGTGCAAAGCGGTAATATATATTGTGTAAAGTGATCAGTGGTCTAGTTCAGTCATTCTATTTTAATGGATTTTGTGTTAATTTAAATCTATTAAATTAAACCATCTCAATAGTTCCAGTTGTAAATATAACGATCTATCTATTATATTATTTCAAAAGATAATAGATGCTTAAATTAACTTTTAAAGTCGCGAAGGAATTTATAATTAATTAATTCAGTTAAGTCCTAGTTTCATAGATGTGTGTTTTAACCACTAGAATTCGCGCAGTGTTTATTAAATACATAATTAAATACTCGAGTGTATTATAGGCTTAACGGGAAATTTATCGCGCTTGATTTTTCGGTATGTTACATGTCTTTTTTCTTTCATACAGAGTGATCGTAACCTGCAATCCCAGCTAAATAAAGAAAGAAATAAAGAAATCATCCTATAAACTTCCAGTCATATTGAAGAAACATTTCTTTTAAATATAATCTTTGTGGCGGTTCTTTGCGACCTAGCTGTCATAATTAAATGAAATAAAGCCCACCCAAGAACATTTAAAAGAACAATCGTCAAATTACCATTACAAATCAGTAAGACAAACTGGAAGGTAATCATCGCCAGTAGCGATAATACATTTACTGTTTACTGTGAGAGAGTACATATTTTCCTGACTGTGACTGAGCCTAGTTTTCCTCAATTGGATTTAAAAAAACTTTCCGGTCAGTTACTATCATCACGCATTGAAGGAATTTTACCATAGTGGAAGAGTAAAAGAGACCACTTCATTTTCACCCCTGTGCCGAACTGTGTCAGTGCCATCCCATAGACTCCTTTTTTTTTATATAATAAAAACACAAGAACTCTTAGCCTTCAAGTCTTGCGATAAGTGAGAATATTTGTTACCAGCAAATCCTCGCAAACATCTGGGGCGGGACATCGAAGTGCTAGACAGTTTCACATGTCAAGAGAATACATGCTGTTTTTATATAATTTTAGGGATCGTCTGAGGCTGCATTCGGTAAGTGTGTGAATATATGAGTGTGGATCCTCACGCGTGTGCATGAATGACAGGAAATTTAATCTTTTTTTCTCTTGTAACCCTTTTGTTAACTTTCGTGCCTGGTAATATAATTTTTCTGTACTCCCTGCACTGTTCCTTTAAGGGGGAGGTGATAATTGGTTAACTCTGTTTTAAACCCCCCTCCTTTCCATTTGCTTAGTAAAGGGAAGAACAGTTGGGAAGAACAGGGTTTTTTCTATCACCTATACCTAACTTTGTAACACCTCTTTCAGAGCAATTAACTTCACTGTTAGGTTAACGTACCCATGTTCCTGATATTATCTATCTCTGGACTGGGTTTATCTTTGTCTAATAAGCGGGAAGGGCTTAGTCGATACCAATCTTCTTCACCCCTCCCAAACTTGTTATTTGCATTTGTGTACTTATGATAATTTATGTAATACCTGATATTTGTTAGTGATTGATGTTTAAGGTTAATAAAACCACATAAACTCATTTAGTACTGTGTTGGAGATACCCAAAGCCCAACATTTCCCCTATTCGTTTAATATAGTTTGTATCTACGTCGTCTGTGTGTTTGAAAACACCCAATCGGTGTGCGCGCAGAGGTGTGTCTGGAAAACTGGCAAATAATTGTTTGACCGGGAGAGTGGAAGAGAAGATTGAGAGAAATGATTTGTCGTAAATAAGTCTGTCTTTACTCTCCTCTAGCACGCTGTAAAGCAATGATTTAATCTCTACATTTTCTATCACTGAGCTTTCCATCATCATTTTCCACTCTAAACCGGACCACTATTTCTAAGACTCTTTCTCTCAAAATAAATTTACGACACACACCTTACCACTGGACACTCACCTATATCAACAGATAAACATTATTTAGCACTGTTAGCCACGTTCCTAATGATTCTGATTAAAGCTTAGTGTGCTGACCACCTACTTCTTATTGTCAGTTTCTCTTTCTTCGGGCTTGACCGAGTGGACAACGGGGGTTTCGTTATCCTATACATCTGCTTTCGCAACACACGATTACGTTAGAATGCAGGGTCAGTGATGGTTCCCGGAGCTCAGTACTGCAAAAATAGATGAAACTATGCCCTGCTTAATGTCCTGGTAATATAACCACTGCGTTACCTATCTTTGCTATATCGTCCCCACCTCATTGATGTTGTCTTTCCAATCAACAACCTATTTTTCCTCATCAATACTACTGGGCAGAGTTGTAATAGGATAATGCAGTTAATTACCAAACATTACTGCACCCTTTGACAAGCTTCTTGTACCCTCTGGGCATGCGTACCCCAGGATGGGAACCTCTGCGATAAGATGTATGAGAAACTGGGTCGAGCGAAGTTAGTGAAGGAGCAGTGGGTTAGGGTTTGTTCAGGAGACTTTCTTCTTTTAAGTGCTCACATCAGAGCCCTGTATAATCAAAACGCTTTTACATCTAAGTGTGAGACTGAGTAATATTGTTGAATTTTGACTGTCAAATCCTCAACAACCCACTTACTATTAAACGCACCCCGCTCCCCCGCCACCAAATCTTCCCTTATCTCCCCCTTGAATCCTTCAAATGCCCCCAGGGGGCGGTACCGCCCACTTTGAGAACCACTGCTGTAAATGTTTCGAATAATGATAAACGTTACGCTGATTTCAGTTCAACAATCCTTGCGGCCTAAATATTTCAGATACGTTTTTCACTGGCAGCACACTAAATCTGAAGGTCTCCGCCAGCTGGAAATATGAACCTGCTGGCTTGGAATACTCCACATTCACACATTTTTTCTATTCTGTAGCTAGAAACACGACACCCCATCCCCACCTCCCCAAAAGCCTTATGTCAATATTTGAATACTCTTTCGTTTCTCACCGCTCCATACTCTTAATATTATTTGCTGCAAACAACCATTTCTCAATTCAGAACATAACGTGTGACCGGGATCGAAGAAGTAATAAACAGAGACATATTGTAATAATCATTCCGACTCAAACATAAAACATAAAAAAACATTACAATGTGTAATACGAACACAAGGAACCGTAATAAAGGATTATTGAGTTCAGAATAAAGGATTACTGAGTTCAGAATAAATGACGCAATTGCTGATATGATTAAATGAACGCATTCTATCAAGACAAAAAAGTTAATTGAACTCGCACAGCCAGAACAACATGCCGGAAACTTCAGATATTATGTGTACACTGGTCTGATGAGAACTGAATAACGAACTAGGAAATCGCGGTATAAATTTTCACCATGAAGGACAGTAATTAATTGGGCGCACTTCGACACCGTAAAGCTACGGATGTCTCCGAACAAGACAGGTCATATGCAGATCAGTCATTAAAATAGAAGAAGACCCGGATCAAATTAACGTCTACAGACAGCCACAAATATTGATGCACAAATACTGTTACAAAAATATGTCGAAAGTATGTGGTATACATGATTCCTTAGCAATCTAATTAACTGAGAGCACGCAGGGCACCTCTTCATGGAATGAGAAAGCCATACTGCTCGTCTGTCTTTAACATGGTCGGTCATTTTCGCAGCGAGGCGAAAGCGTCGTTCAGAATCCGCATCACAAATCCGGAGTGCAAATTATTTCTCTTGCCTTTGTCTTGTCCAGTTTCCTGGTAGTTTGTTTCTTTATTGAGCCTATCATGAACCTATTTTCGTTATTACTTTACTAAGTGATCATCGGGCGTCGGGGTAAACTGATAAATTATAACAGTGTAGGAGTAGTAAACTATAGACAACTTTCAACCATGGTGCCTGGTCTTATGTTAAATATCGTTCTCAAATCTCCAGTTATTCTAGTTCATGTTGCTGAATATGAAAAATTTACAAACTTGCTTCGCCTTTCCATTTTTTCTATAATGCTGTTGCATTAATGTGGCGAGGTATACACCTTTTAAGTTAGACATAAATCTCTCGGTTATATCAGAGCGGAATAGCCTGTCCAAGAGAGAACTCTGTTTGAAATCTAGTGCTGCGCTGATAAATACTAAGCCCTGAAAAAGCCTACTAATAGCAGTTAGCATGTCGGAGCCCTGAAAAGGGTTAGTGCTGAAAAGGGCTGCTAGCTAAGCCGTGACTGATGTGTTTCATGTCTATCTTAGCATTTTAAATCAAAATTTAATAATTACTTCTCATACCAAAATATCCCTACTACTTTCTCAAAACCCTCCACATCTGAAATGTATTCCCCCATGTCCATACACACTAAGTCTTTCTATATTAAAGATGCAAGGATATAACAACTGTAATTTATCTATTTCACCATCTAAAACAGTGGTTCCCAAACCCAGGGTCGTGACCTTTATTTAGATCTTCAGTAGGGTCGCGTGGAGGTCTCAGGAAAAGTATGAGAAAAATAAGAAATACGTTTCTCTAAAGGTCACGATCAGAAACATAGGGTCGCCAGCAAAACACGGTTTGGGAACCACTGGTGAAGCGGATATAGAATTGAATAAACTCAAGAGCCAAATTTATCAAGATTTGCATCCCCCGTTTCTTAAAAATATAACTAGGACTTAACCTTCCTTGCTGGCTGTCATTTACTTCCAACATATTGGTAGCCACCACCTGACAGTGTTTCACCCTCAATTACTCTCTCTCTTATATCCGTTTATCAGTCGCTTGATATTAATGAATGTCCCACGTTCAAGTCAACACTACATCCAGTTATCAAAAGCTCATTCGTCCTGGTTTCATTCGTCCGTACTGCAGCTTTCAGCCACATAAGCATTACGGCGACGTCAGTCTTCTCGAAATATGATGGGGGCAAACTCTTTTGTTTCCTTCAGTTTGTTGCATTCTTTCGGTGAGGCACAGTTCGTTCAACCATCAGCAGAATTTCTTCGGTTATATTAAGGCGCAGCTGCCAGCCAAAAATACGAGATGTCTGCCTTAACCCTTGCGCAAACGGTGACAAGTATGAAGACCTGAATGGTAGTACAAGTGTTAAACACCTAGCAAGAGGAAGCTGTGAGAAAAGACCTAGTTCTGACAAATACTTCTAGCCTGCTTTGGGAACCGGCAATATGAAAGCCGAAGGGGAATTCTATACATGTCGTACATTTCGTTCATTCACAATCCTGTACCCTTTACTTCTCCCATGAGATCAGATCAGGAGCCACGTCTGCAAAAATTTTCAACGCCTTCTGTCTCTTGCTTTGATAGTACACTCTGACAGGCTCTGTTCTGTCCATCTCTTTACGTTACCTTCCCGATTAAAAGGTTGTCTTCCTCCAGATCGTGTGCCTTCAACTTTTCCCTCTCCTACGGGCTTCCTCCTGGTGTTATGCCTCTTTCTATATCCAAAATACGTTATCTCCTCCTATTAGTGCATTTAAAACAGTGAGTCTGAGGAGGATTACAAGCACTTCAATAGACTGGCCCTGCTTTGCATATTACAACAATGTTTCTCATCAGGTGATCCAGATCGTCTAACTGCCGCAGGGCCGTCTTTATCAATGATATCATATCATTCACCATTCTCACATAAAGCGCTTTGTCACAGGCTTCCTGCATGGAGGAACGGCCCACGGGACAGCTGCAGTATTAGTGTCAAACCCCTCAAGGATCGAAAGAAGAAACAGACCACACAGAATACGTTGCTACAAGATTCATTCATGTCCTTTTTTCACTGACCATGGAGCATGAAGTCAATACTACATCTGGTCTCGTTACTCGCTGCAGGAAGCCTGCATCACAGGACATTACGCGCTTTTGCAGCGGTGGTTTTAGCCGAAATTTGTTTGACATAATGAGGATGCCAGCCTCAGCCACAACCTCATGTTTAGTCGTCACTTACAATATGCCTGAGGCAGCAATACTTCCACTCTTTCTTTGTCTCCTAAAAGACTGTGAGAACCACACAGAACAGCTATTGGTTTCTTTCTCCGTGTGTGTGTGTGTGGGTGTGTGTGTAAAGGTGTGTGTATGTAAGTGTGTGTGTAAGTGTGTGTGTAAGTGTGTGTGCGCGTGAGTCCTTTTGCGTGCGCGTGAGTGCGTGTGTGTGTTAAGACCTCATTCAAAAAACCTGGCATGTCACATTTTTATAAAAACTGAGTTAGTTCGCTAAGCACATAAAACATACAAGGTATTCCAAAGAAGTTGTGAATATAAAAATTATATTTGAAAACGCATTCGTCTCCAAGAAATTGAACAATAAAAACAGACAATCCTTACTTGTATCATCATCATCATCATCATCATCAGTTGCCATCTCCACAACGAAGGTTGGCTGTAATGGATCTCCAACGTCTTCTGTCTCTTGTCTTGGTGGTGCACTCTGATAGACTCTTTCCTGTCCATCTTTTGATGTTATCTTCCCACTTATAGCGCTGTCTTCCCCTTGCACGTTTGCCTTCAACTCTCCCTTCTGTTATGGTCTTCTGAAAGGTGTTATGCCTTTTTATGTGGCCAAAGTATTTTAGCTGCCGAACTTTGACCTCCCTCATTAGTTCTCTTTTCATACCTAGATTTTCTAGGACCTCCTTATTTGTTTTCATCTCTTTCCATGAGATACGCCCCATTCTTCTATATACCCACATTTCAAGAGCCTCAATTCTTTTTTCCAAATGCTTATTCATCGTCCGTGTTTCTGCACCATACAGAAATGCAGAATATATATAACACTTTATGATTCTCAGTTTTAATTTGTGAGATAACTGTTTGGATGTCAGTATATGTTTCATGTTGTTGAATGTAGCTTTGGCCATTCCTATTCTCTTCTTGATTTCTGTTTCACATCTGCCATCTTCTGTTATTATATGACCAAGATATACGTAGCTCTTGACTTGTTCCAGGATTTTCCCATTTACGCTTATCTTTAATGTGGGTTTATCGTCTGTTTTGCTAATTATCATAGTTTTTGTTTTCTCAATATTAGTTCTTGTAACTCCTGTTCGCTTTCAGCTAACAACACAGTATCATCTGCATATCTAAGGTTGTTTATTGACCTTCCACTGATGTTCAGTCCTGGTATTTCCTGTATCTGTTTGAAAATTTTTTCGGTGTATAAATTAAATAGGCAGGGGGACAGCACATAACCTTGTCTGACACCTCTTTTTATGTCTATGTATGGTGAATAATTCCTTCCTGATCTTACTGTGGCAGTTTGCTCCCAATAAAGGTTACTGAGTATTCTTATATCCTTTCCATCAATACCTATGTCTTCGAGGCATTCAATTATTTTCTCATGATGGACTCTGTCAAAAGCCTTCTTATAGTCAATGAAGCACATATACATACTTTTTTGGACCTCTGTATATTTTTCTGCTAATATTCTTAGGCAAAATATTGCCTCTCTTGTTCCACTGTTCCGTCTAAAACCAAACTGTTCTTCTTGGATTTCGCTGTCTACTTTACTTTTTATTCTTTCCTGTATGATTTTGAGCAGTATCTTAATTGCATGACTCATCAGGCTGATTGTTCTTTAGTCTGAACATTCTGTTGTATTTGGTTTTTTTGGGCAATGTTATGAAAACTGATGTCTTCATGTCGTGTGGTATATATCCTGTATTGTATATATCGTTGCATATTTCTGTGATTGTATCTATACCAAAGCTCTCCAGAGCTTCTATCATTTCAATTTTTATGTTATCCATGCCTGCTGATTTTCCTTTTTGTATCATAAGAATGGCATTCTCTACTTCTGATCTGAGAATGTTTGGGCCTTCATTAGAATCTGGTGATGGTTTTTTACCTCTGTTGTCCTCGAATAGTTCTTTTACGTATTCTGCCCATCTGTTTGATATGTCTTTCTCATCAAGTAATATTACACCATTTTTGTTCTTGATACAGCTTCCTCCTTGTGCAAACCGCGACCGATGTGATAATTTCTTTATTTCTTCATGCATATCTCTTGTCATGTGCTTTGCTTCCAAGTCTTCTATTTCCTTGCATTTTGTTTCTATCCACCGTTCTTTTGCTTTTCAAAGTTTAAAAAGTTTCAAAGTTTCAAAGTTTAAAATTCAATTTTCTCGCACTTCATATGTGTCTGTGTGCGTGCTTGTGTGCGTGCGTGTGTGCATGTGTGTGTGTGCGCGCGCGCATGTATGTGTGTGTGTGTCATGTCATGTCGGGTTTTTCCAACGACGTCTTCATATGTTTTTACGTTTTTCTTCAGTTTACATTTTGGACAGGGATGTGCTCGTTGAATTCCCGGTACCTCACTGGGGATCAAGTCTCAGAAGTTTTAGAAACACTGAAAAACGATATATCGCAGCTGTTGCCAATATATTATACACGTGTCATCAGGCAAGTCAATACCCTTAACATACTCGCTACAGTGTGACACGTTAATTAATAAAATAACACTAACGCTTTAGCACATATTTCCAAGATATACTTATAAATTAATTAGACAGACAAGGGAAAAAATAGACATAAATGGACAGACAGACGAATACAGAGATAGGTAAACATAACAGTAGGGAATTCCTGAGTCGGCTGATGAATGGTGTTGGCGACTTTAAGAGTACGATATTATTATTATCATCATCATTTTCTTTCCTGATCCTTGTGGAGCATGGAGCCACCACTGAAGGTGGTCCCTGCAGGAAGTCTGCACTAATAGGCGCATGCTGTTGCGGCTGTGGTTTCTGGCAAATTGTTTTACAGGAAGAGGTTGCGAGTCCCGTACACAACCGTTAGCCGCCTTGTACGACATGCATGAGGGTGCAGTAGTTCTAATATTTCTTTAGGTCTCTTCAGAGATCCACAGGAACCACAAGGAAGAGGCCGATATGATGACTTTAAAAGCTGGCTCGTAACACCTCAAGACAACGGTTGAAGGGCTATGATGGAACCAAGACAAGATCAGCTAGTAAAGTTTACACAACAAATATAAAGGTATGTTAAAGTAGGGAGAAACAGAAAATAGTGTGATTCGCTTGCACACTGGCGGGGTTGTCGCAAAGGTAATCGAATTTACACGTACTTCTTTAAAATGATAACATACCTTTATATGGCATATTAATTTACTGGTACTAAGCCAAGATCAGCTAAAAGTTTACACAGATCTCATTTAGTACAACTGGAAAATCGAAACCAAAATACTTGGCTCTCTAGCCAAAGCAACACATTTAGTACAAAAACGAAACCAGCTTCTCTCCAACACAACGCTCAACGGCATAACGGGATAGGAATAAATTAAAATGTATGACATTTAACCGAGATGCAAAATTTTTCGAAACAAACTTTATAACAAACGGGAAACTAAATTCAACTATATATTGCTTTCATTGGTCTGTTAACTCTCGCCCCGTCGTGCCGACTTGAACACGTGTAAACTGGAAAGTCACTTTATTTGAAAACGCATTCGTGTAAACTGGAAAGTCATTTCCGCTTTATTCGAGCATAAACCTCGCTATAAAAGTCCCTAATATTTGTTCGGCGCATATATTGCTCCTGTAAAACAAACAAGCAGCACAAACGTTTGGGTATATCCTGACAAAAGCTGTGACAATGCAGTCTGAAGACTTGGTCCAGAATTACAGATTTAGTTAGTTCAAAACACTTTTATTGAGGACAACAGCACAGCCGATTCAGGGCTTTGTCTCTATTGCTCAGCTTTCCATTTAAAGTAATGAAAACAATGAATTAATTCCATTCGCAGCATTCTGTCAATCCCATCTCTTTGCGACATTTATCTCTTCTTCTGAATGCCATCCGTGTTTCTCCCACTTAATCCTTTGTATCTTTTCTGGTGTATCCTCTATTTCTCCCTTGGTGCACCTCCATATTTTTGCTCCTTACAGAGCATGGGGCCGCCCATACAGCTGCTCCCCTTGCAGGAGGCCTGCGTCAACATTCCTGTACTCTTGTACCAGTTGTGTCCGTAGTAATTTGTTTTACACGATGAGGTTGCTACTCACATGCAAAACGTTACATTTTTTGCCCCCTACGACATTGTGTGAGTGCGCAGTAGTCATATTCTTCCTCTGTCTCCTTAGAGGCCTTAGGGAGCTCCATGTTGTATCTTGTGACATGAAAATTGAGGCAACCCTGATCGATCACTTTATTCTCATCGGGGCCCTCACTATTTGGGTTCAAGCAACGATCGAACGTGGATTTCCCTCGCTGGCTAATTAAGCATGCACAATTAAACACGTGGAAGCCAGGTCTCTCTATTGCCAACTGTCCGATTCTTAGTTTAGCCACGCCTCCTGTCTTTGTTTCAAGCACTAATAATCCAACTATTCATAATTAACTGTCTTCTCTTTTAAAAAAAAGGACGTTTACCTGCTGTCAGATTACGCCATCACGTCAGCGCTTGATCCCTGAAACACGGGGAGGGCGAGGCCACGGGTTTTGTAGTTTCTAAAGAGAGAACGGTTCGTTAATTGCAGTATCAAGGGGCGTTAACCACTCACCGACTGCAAGCCCTTTGATCGTGCTCCACGAGACGCAAATTTGCTCACCTAGGGAAACGAACCTAAAAGCTCGCTCGCTAGGGAAACGAATCTACGGTAGGCTTTGGTGTGATTTTTGACTTTGATTCAAGAATTGAACGAAGAATCTACGAGAGGTGTGAATTTCCTCATAGGGGAGGGGAAAATCCGCCATTTCATATATATAGTCATGCTCATCAAACTCAGTTGTCAGTTTGCTATCAGGATTTCTTGAATGGTCTAGCGCGCATTTTTGGAGTCTTATTTATCTGGATTTCCTATAGAAATACGTGGAGATTTATTTCAGTTTTCTTGTGTTGCGGTAAATATATAGTTATTAACATCAAAGTGATTTAATTGTTTAAGTTTCATTATATTTCTCTGGGATTTTTGTGTTAATTGAAACGTATTAAATAAACATGTAGCAAAATTCTCCAGCGGTAAAAGTAAATTTAATCACCTGCTATGTCCCCATTGAGAGATGCTTCAAATAATTTATAAGCCGCTAGGCGATTGATAATTGATGTAACGCAATTTAATTCTATTCATACGTATGTAATTTTCTAAACGACTAGTGTTCATATCTCGTGTTTTAAAACGTTAAGCTAAACTAGATACTCGCGGGGTTTAAAAAAAAATATATATATATATATATATAATTAAATACCGGATTGGTTAAAATAGTCTTACCTAAAAATTAATGCGTGACAGGATATGATTTATAGTATGATTACATGTTTATCTATTTTCTACATATAGGCTGGTCATACCTTGCGTCCTAGCGTTTCTTATGGTCTTACTGACTTTGGTTCTTACACCATCCAGCGATTATTGTGGTTAAATCTTCGTGTTGTGACCCCTATGTGGTCCACCTCTCCATCCATGAGAGTAGTAAAGCCAAGAACTTTAACAATAAGCCATTTTAAAGTATAACTGGAGAAGAACAATTGCCAGAAGCCATTCCATAAATATTACTGATCTGCTGTGGCAGAATTTATATCACTATTTTTTACACATGACAGTAAACGTTTTCCTACTGGATTACCCCCCTAAAGAAAACTCACTGGTCATACTCTGCCATCACTTCATTGAACAGCCGAGGAGTATCATTTTCCTAAAGTTCTTTTTTCATCACGCCATAGAGTGTCTTAGCTACCAGCGGCGAGACCCCACCGGACCAATATATATATATATATATATATATATATATATATATATATATATATATATATATATATATATATATATATATATTCAATTCTGAGGACAGTGCCACCCCCATAGAACCCTTACCCCAAACATTAACTGCAGTGAAAAGAGGAATATCCTGGAACAAAAAAAGTAACGCCTCGATTTCAGCGACTACGGAAAAATAGCCGACAGCAAACCCCGTCAGTCTGGGGCTGAAATAAACAAAGCAAAAGACTTTGATTGTTTTAGTACTTACTAGAGTTTTTTTTATTTCATGGAATGCCTGCTTCAACGATTGGTAAGTGCAGATGAAAGTGGCCACTGTAAGCGTGCATTGAATGAACGAAATTAGATAACCTTAATTTTCTTTTTTCTTGCTAACATCAGTATACTTAATTTCTTTTTCTGTGTTTTTTTTTTTTCCCTTCCTAATCTGCTTAGTCACGGGATAGATTAAAAAATTAAGAACCTGTTCCTATACCCCTTACTGATTATTGCATATCCCATCGTTAAAATTGATCTCTCTTTTGGTTAATTACCTCTGATAGTAATTTTCTTTGGGTTGTTTTCCTTTACAAGAGGGGAGGGCCTATTGAGATACTATTTTTTTCCCACCATGTCTGTAACTATGCTTTATAAATGTAACATGATTGATGTTGTGCTTTTTTTTAGTGACAATAAACATAATAAACCTTTACTTACCGTGTTGGTTAACCCCATTGTCCCATTATATGTTATACGTAGGTTGTATTCACGTTTGTGCATTTGTGTCACCAAACTGGTGTGTGTACATGAGTGTAGGGTAACTTGTAAAAAAATTGTTTAGCAAGGAGAGTAAGTGCGTCTGCAGTTAAATTAATGTCGTAAGATAGGCTGGATTAGAGCAACTACTCGATTCAGAGACTGTCCTTCCTCTTACCCTATCACCCTCGTGAAACAGCAATCGATTTCTTACCCCTTATTTTCACAGAGTTATCACTATCACCTCTGCTCGGACGGGACCATAAATTTCTCAGACCTATCTCATCAAAAATTACGACATATCTACATGTGTATGTTCATAAAACTTGGAGTGTGTACTTACTCATTCAGCTGGCATAATTCCTGTATTTCCGGTCTTCAATCTTTCCTACTCACTGAGAGTTTCTGATTAGTCTTCAAATATCTCCTTATGTATCATCCATATCTCTCTTGATATATCCTTCATATCTCCTCTAGCGCACGCTCTTTAAATTTCGAGGTGCTTCCCCATATCTTTCCTGACGTATCCTCCATATCTTTCATAATGTATCTTCAATAAATCTCGAGATGTCTCCTTCTATATTCAGTTGTTATAATGCCTCTATTTCATGATTCTCTGTCTTCCCTCTTACTCACTTACTGGAAGACACCACGTCATTACTTGACAAGTTCTGTTATTTGTAGATTTACTTAGCGTACTTCTATTACTTCCGCGCCTTACATGTTCCTTCATAGCTGTTAAGCGGTTTCGTAATTCCACTGGTCTTCACTTATATAATTAAAAACAATACAATACTGTACAGCGCCAGACTGACTAAGCGGTTAGAGCGCTTCATCCGGCGGCACAATTACCGGGTCCCGAAATAGAAACATAGCAGCGTCAGGGTCAGTCTACCCAGATGAAAGTAGGTCCCTGACTCTGCTCGAGAGTTAGGGAAGGCGAAGACAGCGAGGAAGGGAACTTGTCACCCCACCTCATAAAAAAGCTGGGCCTAATATAGTGAAGTCTCTAACACTTCATTCTCCGACGGCAGTTTCTGCCATGAGACTACCTTTACCTTTACTGTTCGGTAATATATCTCTGGTGCTTTCTTTGAAAACATTCAAGCAGACGTCTGAGAGTGTACTAAGAAGAAGAAGAAAGCATAACCTATCAGGATAGCGTCTCCATTTATGCTACGTTATAATGACCCAGCAGAGCGCTGTTTCGCTAAGCGCTCCATTATCTAAGATCGTGTCCTGAGAGTTAATCGCGGGGTCTTACTGTAATTCGAGTGATGGACCATAGGGGCTGCAACCAAGAAGCTGGACGAACGATTTCTTCTTCTCTTCTTCTTGTGATCACATCTTTGATGTTTACACCGTCAGACGAGTTCTCATGATGAATTCGACTGTTGTTTGAAGTTCCTCTTTAGCTCCATATAGCTTTGTGGACGAACGACGAAAAGTTGTATCTAAAACAATTAAGATGATAGGACAGGAGATAACGGAAAGCGAAGTCTCTATACAGGGTTGTGCAAAAGTAGGTATACACTCTTGCAATGGTGGTTCCTCTAGCTATTTGCAACCAGGATTAAAGGTACTTGTTTCAGCATTCCCGGTTATAACTCATAAGCTAGCTAACTAAAACTCACTTTATTTGTGAACTACACACACAAATATGTTTATTTATTTTACTTTTATTTATTTATTATTTTATTAGGATGCAGATATATACTTTATTAACATGTATGGACTCTCGATCCATGCATCGAAAGGTTCAGGATGGTTGATTACGGCATGAATGGAGAGCATTCATAGGGGCTTTGAATCTGCAGGAGCTGGTGTGGATCTACTGCCCTGGTCATGCAGGGGTACGCGGTAATGAGAGGGCTGGCAGACTGGCATTGGGAGCGCCCACAATGGGGACGCTGAATATGGATGGGGGAGAAATGCTGAGAACAGTTACTGATAGCCTGTTGGAGAGTGACACTGCAGTGGATAAATCGTCAGAGTTGGGACTGTTGGAGTTTGGCATCAGGCGTGGGGCTGGACGTGTGGGAGGATGCGTCCTTCGTGTGTACAATCAGCGAGCTACAGAAACAATTAGCATTCACACTCTTCGACATGTGCTGAGGGAGACTAAGCACCTATGGTTTTGCCCAGAGTGCAATGATGTCGACTCTTTTCAACAATAACATGTATTTTATGTATTTTCACTTAGGCTTTAGTAGCACGTTTTGTATTTTCACTGATGTATGTAACAAATTGGATTAAAACAGAACTTTGTAACAGAGTCTGCCTCAGCGTGGCGGGAAGACTTCAAGAATGTGTGAACAGTGAATGCGGCCGTTTGAGTATTTAAATGTTTAACGTTAATCTGTTTCTTGATAATGTAAGTTGCTTCTTCTATATAGTAATAGTATCCCTTGCACTCATTACTGACTATACAGGAACGCGCCCGCGAAACGATGTCTCGGTGGGCACAAGGTTAGAGCTTGGATAAAGAGGACAAGCTGTTGCCCATGCAGCATGCATCTGCTTTTAGTCCAGAGGAACGGGGCAGCCGATACAGTCTGGCACCATAACACATATACAGGGTGTTTCAAAAAGAATATCGGTATTTTGAAGGTGTATAGTTTTGATAATTGCGAACTTAAAAATGTTTGGTTTGCACCAAACGATAGGTAAACTGTCCGTTTGGACAGTTACTCGATTTTTAAAAAAAATGTTTTTCATTTCAACCGCCAGACGGCGCAAGGAATGAAAATGGCGACGCCACACCATAAATCGTTTTGTGTATTGCAGTTTGCCAAGTCACAATCGGTAATCACAGTTTAGATGTGTGCCATGTAACACGAGGGGCACACATTGAGGGATTGTAATGTAAGAGATAAAACTTTGATAGTTTTACTTTCTTTTGGTGCAAACTGTATATGTTTTAGTGTTCAATAACCAAAGTTATATGCATCTAAAATACCGATATTCTTTTTGAAACACCCTGTATATCCAAGGAATGTATGCCAAATTCTCATGTCTTGTGCTGTCTGCTCAAGGTGTTTCTATGTCGTCTTTATTCCATTCATTTCTATCTCCAGTTGTCTTCTCCGTGTATTTGTCAGCCTTCCTCTACCTCTTTTACCCCACAGGATACCAGAACAAGGACTGGCTTGTAATGATATATCTTCTTTATATATGCACTTATTATTTAATGTAAGTGTTAAATTACTTTGTAATAACGAATAAATAAATGCAACTAATCTGCATATCTACTTTAGCACCATCCTGTATATTTCTGATTGCTCGGACGTCAGTTTTCTCTAAATACAATTTCCGGATAGTGGCATACTGTGTTATACATAACATAAAAACGTACCGTGGAAGGTGCTAAAAGAATGCATTATTCCATGACAGCGTCGGGATTGTACTAAAATAGCTGTAAAATGAATACACAGGTGATGTAACAACAAAGGCCGGCTTTTCAAAGGGGATTAATATAAGATCTGAACAAAGACAAGGATGCATCTTATTACCACAAGAGAGAGAGAAAAAAAAACTGAAGTTGATCAAACTAAAACAAGTAACACAAATTTAAATACTTTGGTTACATGATCCCAAAACTGAACATTAGATCGAAAGATGCAAGCTAGAATTCAATGAGCAAATAAAGTGACCTAATAGCTAATCTATTCTGAATAATTGAAGGACCCAAATGACTACAATGAAAACCAAAATAAATAAAAAGAGACAAGCATTTTATTGTTTTGTTAGTTGTCTATATGTTTATTTCGCATATTGATAGTTGGTTTTTTAAGCACGTCAAGAAGTAAAAAAAAAGATTATGACACAAAACATAATTCACAATATTTAAAATACGATTTTATGAGAGACTGTATCGATGATGTTAGGACAATGCTCCTCCCTCCGAGGCTAGATAAATGGAATACCTTATTTAGATGGAAACAACAACTTGCGACCACATGCAGATATCACTACACGGCACTGAGCCGAATGGCGGAAACCCAAACGCCGCTAGATCTATAAAAAAAATAACAGCAACAACAAAGACTAATGCATAACGCTTCAAAAGTAAATCTGCCTAGTTTATACTTCTTTTTTTTTTTTTTTTTTTTTTTTATATTCAGTCCATTTCAGTTTATGTATTATATTTTATCAGTTATGAAATTTGAAGGAAAACCTTGTTGTGGTCTGAGCAGATCTGCTTTTACTTACTTAGTCGTTCCTCTTCTACCGTGGGGTGTAGAGGTTTGTAAGAGAGAGCGCCATACTATTCTATCGGCTGTCTTCCTCCTGGCTTGGCTCCATTCTAGTCCTCGGTCCTTCGAAGATTGTCTAATGTTGTCCCTTGCTGCCACATATATATATATATCTCAGTCAGAATTATTCTGGAATAGTGTGATGACTACGTTGTATGTCTAGGGTATGTGTATGATGAAGTGTAAGTCATAACAACAACAGACAGATAAACAATTTAATTTATTCCACCACACTTGACAACACTGTGACACTCACATACATAAAACACTCTACAAGGATATCTTAAAGGAGTCACTGATAACTTTTCAAATAACAATATGTATTCATTTCTGTCATGAATGAATATGTGTCCTGATTCAAATACAAAGGGAACCAGGAATCACAATCAATTTTAATTACAAGTTATATGTACAGAATTTATCAATATGAATATTGTAGTGACATATATTATTAAAAGTATCCTATGTGTGTCAGTTGTGTAGTAGTAATATGAGGTAATACTGGTTTTGTTTTGTTTAAGCTCTGTTGGTATTTGTCATCATGACTTCAATAGTTTGTCTTTATTGGAACTAGTATTGGAGATGTTCTCAGTTCCTGATATTAAAACAATTTACTTCCCCTCTTAAGTTTATGTTACAATGTTATTTTAAGATGGGGGTACATAATTTTGAGCTCAGCTGGCCACATCAGCTTATCTTGCGTGATGGCGGCAGGAAAGGACTCCTCTGCTCGATTTCTCCCCTGTGCTCTGGAGACACCTCACTGATAGCTAAATGGACCAAGGAGTATGCTGTCCGACTCTGGATTCAGCAAAGCTCTGACCAGGTGCTGCTCAATACCATAAGACCACGGTCCCTGAAAACAAGAAGGATGTACCTTCTACTTCATAACTAATTGATACTCTAGTTCTACACTGAGCACAATACATCACAAACATTGAGTTCAGAGCGTTAGGCCAACTGTCAGCTTCATCTGAAATACTTTATACCAGTATTAACCTCCTTAATGGTTACTACGCCTCTGCAATTCCAGCATTATTTCTTTCTAGTCAATCATCTAGGTGTCAGTGTACGGTTTGGCCATTCCATGCCGTTTTACTTTCCTCCGACACCTTCTGTTCAGGCTGGAGCATTATAGGCTTTACATCATGTTTGCTACTGAACTACACATATATACAGGCATAAATTAACAATTTTACATTCAATTTTCATTAAAAGATATTGAATATTTCAAACCTACCACAATTCATGGAAATACACAGATACGTTGACTAGCAATGAATTCTGGCACAAATACTGGCACAAATTCCCATCTGCTTATGTTCCAGGCTTTTATTTAGCAAAAATATGAGCTGGCTTCAACGCACTGTTGCTTTATCAAGCTTATTTGAACTAGTGGTCTCGAACTAACGCTCCTAAGTGATTATATCAGCGAGTCTGGCCAATGGAGCCACGTTTCGACAAGTGTTTGAAAAATGTTACCTTCCTACGTCTCCCCTAACAACCAAAGATAGTATTTATAGTCCGACCAATCGTGTTTAGTCTTATATTTGTTGCGCTCCAATCAATTTGGAGTTTACATGGTAGGCTATTTCCGTACGTAAGGTTTTTTCAAACACGTTATAAAAAAAATTTTATGAGCAGAAATGATTTCATGCTGTCAGGCATCCCCACTATTTTATTTTGGTTATAACTTGTTAATTCCTAGACTATTTGCGTAACGTTTTACATATTCTTTGTCAGCAAGCCCTAAGGAACCCAAATATACAAATTTAAAAGAGCTAAGTGGCTGCGTTCAAAATATGCAATTTCTTCTACCTCCTGTTTCGAAGATGTGCTGTCTGGGTACTGTAATGTTTTCAAACGTAAACCCATCTAATGTTATCTTTTCTAATAAGCGTTTTTTCGTGATTTTAAAACCTAACTCTGGGAAGGTTAGTGTTTTTATCACTGTCCGTCCGAAAAAGTTAGTGCATGTGGCCTTACACGCGTGATAGTAGTAATTGTGTATCGCGTTACGCTTGTTGGGGTGGCATTAATAGCGAGACGCGTGTTTAATTTTGCATGCGTTCGGCTTTCTGCCTCTCCCTTCTCTCTATCCTGCTTTATCTGTCTTTTAGTTACGCTGTGTATAAAATGGAATGAATGAAATATTAAAATTAGGTCATTGTTCAGCTTGCGTATCTCAAATGTTTTTCCAAGAAATACAGCACACGTTTCATTGAAGAAAGCGGGTAATAATATAGTAGGCTTTTACTATCAACGTGAAAGCGTTACAATTTGCAGACGAAGCAGAAAACAAGGGGGATTTCGAGTACATTCCTTGTGACAGCACTGTTATTTTACCATTGCTCTTTTCTTTATTAGAATTTATTTGTTAGGCTTTATATTTACCTGATAATTTATATATGTGGATTAGAATATTTCACGACACCTCCCCTCTTAAAACAGACATCCCATGTCAGTCCTTATTCTATATACACATAGATAAATGTAAGTCAACTTGACTTTACTCTGCTGTGGTGCTATCATGGTTTTATGTAGTTGGGTCCATTCAGAGTAGGCACTACTCATGAAATCTGCCTCAGACTTCTACAACCAATAATATATTTCGGTTATGTTACTGAACAGCCGCAAGTGTGAGTGCTTGTCTTAATGCTGCTTCGCAACCCGTATTCACCATTTCTCTTCTCTGAGTCTGCGCAATGACATGTCCAGAGAACATTA
Organism: Oreohelix idahoensis; assembly: GCA_024509875.1. Classification (NCBI taxonomy): domain Eukaryota; kingdom Metazoa; phylum Mollusca; class Gastropoda; order Stylommatophora; family Oreohelicidae; genus Oreohelix; species Oreohelix idahoensis. The sequence goes on along the minus strand of JAMPIV010023003.1, from coordinate 11,020 downwards.
TATTTCCCTCAAAATGTACGTTATGAGGAGATAACATATACCTGGTGATAGCAGAGTTTTCGTAGTGGATCCCATAATCTTCTTATTATCCTGTATGAAACATTCGGAATATCCTCAATCAAAGAGGCAACTCAGGGATTCATTACGTTCCTCCGAAATGTTTACATCCAACAATTTTCTCATCATTCTAGAGAAGACACTAGGCGCATTCTTCAATCCAAATGGCAATCTATTAAACTCATAGTGTCCTTTACTCAAATCCACTTTTGAGAAATATTTAGCTTTATTTAGTCTGGCAAACAGCTGATTTGTATCCGGCAATGGATCCACCTGTCCTTCTGTAATAGCATTCAGTCTCCTGTAATCTATACAGAGTCTATGTTCTCCAGAGGGCTTCCTTAAGAGTACAACACCGGAACTATATGAGGATTCACTGTGCGAAATAATTCCTTCCTTCAACAGATAGTCTATCTCTTCCTTCAAAGCTTTCTCCTTAGCAAACGGAATCGAATATGGTTTCATACAGACAGGTGTGGGGTCTATCAGTTTCATATCATATTCCAATAGGTTTGTATGCCCTGGTCGGTCTGTTAACACCTCTGCATGATTATTTAGAACCTGTTGCACTCTCTCTTTCTGAGTTTTCGTTAAATGTGTACTGATTTTCACCTGTGCTGCTGTCTCACAGGGGTGTAATGGATACTCAAATGATGAAAGTGGTTCCTTTTTCATCTCCATGGCGATGGACAAGGTCAACAAGTGTGTCTCCTCCTGATGTTCTCTTTCCAAATATTTCTTCAGGAGATTCACATGATAGATTTTTTCTTTCCCCTTCTTATCTATCTTATAATTTGTTCTAGATACCTTCTCTAAAACTGTATATGGACCCTGCCATCCAATTTGTAACTTATTCTGACTCCCGGGCAAAAGAAGCAGTAATTTCTCTCCCACAGCCAAATTTCTGTCTTTCGCCTTCCTGTTATAATAGGCAGCATGTTTCTTCCTGGCTTGTTTCAAATTTTCATTGGCAAGTTTCCAGCCAGTTTTTAAACGAGTGGTCAGCTCATTCACATATTGGTATGAAGATGTAATGTTTTCCTCTGCCTTTTCATCAGTCCACGTTCTTAACAAAGCTACATATGGACCTTTAATTGTGTGGACCTATTTGTCCATGCACCGGTATGGTCTCTTCCACTCGAAGCTTTATAGTGATGATTTTTCTCCCAGAATTATCATTCACAAAACGACCGCTACCAATTTTTCTTTTGGGGCTTTCTCCCCACTTAAAATTCTTGATGAGAGATTTCCTCTCTACATCCTCTTCCTCCAGTTTGTTTAAGTCCGATTGAGGGATTTTCGGCTTATCCTGGGGTAAGACATCTGTTTGCACTCTCCGCATAGTGGCCATTGTAAAACAGTTAAGTGAAGCTTGTCCGTGAAAAGGGGCTTCCCATTCCATTTGGTCCACTTTATCAAATCTATTTTTCTTTTTATTATCAGGCCTAATTTTGCCCCGTGGCGTGTCCAGGTCCTGATCAATGTTCCCACTTGTGGGTGTTCCCTCATGTGCTATGCTACACCTTTCTACAAAATTCTCAATGTCCCATCTTGCTTTGGGCCAATAATAATTGTGAGCCACCTTTTGAATGATGGTACCTATCTTCTCATGGTCCCCATCTGGTTTCACATGTAGGCTCCTTATTAAGTCTGCCCTATATCTTTTAGGAAGTACCAGTTGTCCCTGACCTTTGGATCTAGCTCCAGTCTTCCTATACATCAACTTGTTTTTCATGTAAAAATCTCCCTTGCCTGGAGTTGTATGACAAGTTGACAATTTTCTGAAACAAGGCTTGAGTGTTTTATCCCGAGCCTGTGCCTTCCTCATCTCTTCTGGAGTGGTATCTAACATAATATCCTCCTCCTGTCTTGAGGTCGACCTGACCTGAAGGGTTGCCATATACACAGGTTTCCTTCTGCAACGGTCAGTGTCATGATTGTCCATCTGACAATTCTTACACCACCTTTTTCCTTGGTTGAAAGATTTTCTTTCATCATATTTCCTTTCATCGAATTGTGGGAATTTATTTTTATTTTCATACCGTGGCCTATCAAACTGGTGCTTACCTTTGTTTTGATCCTTAGGATCAAATTTATTAAAGTTCTGTGGTGCCCTAAAGTTATCCACTTGTTTCTTTTTATTACCTGTTACCTCTGCTTGAGCTGCTTGATACCTTTCAGCAACATTTAGCAACTCACCCAGCCTCTCTGCACCTTGTTCCATGAGAAACTTTCTCAGGTCTGGAGCCATGGACTCTCTTAATTGCTCTATAAGGACCATTTCCTTAAGGTCTTGGGTTTTCCCCAGAGAAGTCCATTTCTCCAAGTATGTCTCTATTCGTGCAGAGAACTGGTGATAGGTTTCACCTGACAGTAGTTTAGCATTCCTAAATTTTTTCCTATAAAATTCTGCATTCTTTTCATATCTTAACAAAAGAGCCTGCTTTAGCATGTCATAATTTTCCTGATCACCTCTGCTCATTTTTGCAAAAACTTCATAAGCTGCCCCACGAAGTCCTTGAGATAACTTTAAGCTCCACCTTTCTCTCTCTAACCCATATGTGGTAGCTAATAGTTCATACCTATTTAGATAGCTCTCTATATCATTGTCTTTCTCAACAAAATGATCTAAATGAAAATTCATAGCTGAGGTTGAGGCTCCCTGGCTAGCGGTGGCATCAGAGGCAAAGGGACTGGCACCATTTTCAGGAGCATGGCCCTGAAACTCAAACTCCCTTAGTCGTAACTCATGTTCCCTTTGTAATCTCTTCTCCTCCTTTTCTGCTTCCCTCTCTGCAGTCAATCTTCTTTCTTCTGCAGCTAATTTCTTCTCTTCCCTTTCTGCAGTCAATCTTTTTTCTTCTGCTTCCAATTTCTTAGCCTCAGCCTCAATCTGCAACCTCTTAGTCTCAGCCTCAGCCTCAAATTGTAACTTCTTAATTTCCCTTTCAGCCTCTAACTTTCTTTCGGCTTCAAACCTTCTTTCTTCGCGTTCAATAAATTTGTCACATTCTGTAGTGACATAGGCAACCATAACTTGCCCATCTAATCCTAACTCTTTTGCAGTCTGAACAGCAGCAGATCGAAATTTGGCCAGGTCCGCCATTGTCTATCAGGTAAATTTATACAATGTCTAACCAACAATTCAATCTCTACATATATATCTAATGGACAACACAGGCACCGTGAGCTCAACCTTATTTAATTCCACCCAAGGATACCTTTTAATTCTTATATTCCCTGAAGTGAATTACCCCCAATATTTTTAATAGGGAAAGATTCAAAATCCCAAGAGTGAGACCCCAATATATGTGGTGAAGTGGGATGTTATAAATATTTATAGGGGACTTAGTGTACTGACTGAGATCAGCTGTGAAGGTATCTATATCTAATAAGAGTAGTGTATTATAGATAACCTTACTTGCTGCCACATATATATATATATCTCAGTCAGAATTATTCTGGAATAGTGTGATGACTACGTTGTATGTCTAGGGTATGTGTATGATGAAGTGTAAGTCATAACAACAACAGACAGATAAACAATTTAATTTATTCCACCACACTTGACAACACTGTGACACTCACATACATAAAACACTCTACAAGGATATCTTAAAGGAGTCACTGATAACTTTTCAAATAACAATATGTATTCATTTCTGTCATGAATGAATATGTGTCCTGATTCAAATACAAAGGGAACCAGGAATCACAATCAATTTTAATTACAAGTTATATGTACAGAATTTATCAATATGAATATTGTAGTGACATATATTATTAAAAGTATCCTATGTGTGTCAGTTGTGTAGTAGTAATATGAGGTAATACTGGTTTTGTTTTGTTCAAGCTCTGTTGGTATTTGTCATCATGACTTCAATAGTTTGTCTTTATTGGAACTAGTATTGGAGATGTTCTCAGTTCCTGATATTAAAACAATTTACTTCCCCTCTTAAGTTTATGTTACAATGTTATTTTAAGATGGGGGTACATAATTTTGAGCTCAGCTGGCCACATCAGCTTATCTTGCGTGATGGCGGCAGGAAAGGACTCCTCTGCTCGATTTCTCCCCTGTGCTCTGGAGACACCTCACTGATAGCTAAATGGACCAAGGAGTATGCTGTCCGACTCTGGATTCAGCAAAGCTCTGACCAGGTGCTGCTCAATACCATAAGACCACGGTCCCTGAAAACAAGAAGGATGTACCTTCTACTTCATAACTAATTGATACTCTAGTTCTACACTGAGCACAATACATCACAAACATTGAGTTCAGAGCGTTAGGCCAACTGTCAGCTTCATCTGAAATACTTTATACCAGTATTAACCTCCTTAATGGTTACTACGCCTCTGCACTTCCAGCATTATTTCTTTCTAGTCAATCATCTAGGTGTCAGTGTACGGTTTGGCCATTCCATGCCGTTTTACTTTCCTCCGACACCTTCTGTTCAGGCTGGAGCATTATAGGCTTTACATCATGTTTGCTACTGAACTACACATATATACAGGCATAAATTAACAATTTTACATTCAATTTTCATTAAAAGATATTGAATATTTCAAACCTACCACAATTCATGGAAATACAAAGATACGTTGACTAGCAATGAATTCTGGCACAAATACTGGCACAAATTCCCATCTGCTTATGTTCCAGGCTTTTATTTAGCAAAAATATGAGCTGGCTTCAACGCACTGTTGCTTTATCAAGTCATTAAATATTCTAATCCACATATATAAATTATTAGGTAAATATGAAGCCTAACAAATAAAATTAATAAAGAGAAGAGCAATGGTAAAATAACAGTGCTGTCACAAAGAAGTTGATATAAAAGCTTACTGTATTATTACCCGCCTTCTTCAATGAAACGTGTGCTGCATTTCTAAGAAAAACATTGAGACGTACTGCGTAATGACCTAAATTAATCCTAACATTAATTATACTGCGTTACCAAAACGAACGAACAGATGGACAAAAGGATAAAGAGAGAGGGGAGGGCTGAAAATCAGGAACGCATGCATCACGCGTGTAAGTCTACATGCACTAATTTTTTTTCAGACGGACAGTGATAAAATACACTACCCTTTCCCAGAGTTAGGTTTATAAATCATAAAAAAACTCTTATTAGAAAAGATAACATTAGATGGGTTTACGGTTGAGAACATAACAGTACCCAGACAGCACATCTTCGAAACAGGAGGTAGAAGAAATTGCATATTTTGAATGCAGCCACGTAGCTCCTTTAAATTTGTATTTTTGGGTTCCTTAGGGCTTGCTGACAAATAATATGTAAAACGTTACGCAAATAGTCCAGGAATTAATAAATTATACCCAAAATAAAATATTGGGGGTGCCTGACAGCATAAAATCATTTCTGCTCATAAGATTTTTTTTTAACGTGTTTGAAAAAAATTTACGTTACAGAAATAGCCTACCATGTAAACTCCAAATTGATTGGAGCGCAACAAATGAAAGCCTAACCACGATTGGTCGGGCTATAAATACTATCTTGGTTGTTAGGGGAAACGGGGAAAGGTAACATTTTTTCAAACACTTGTCGAAACGGGGCTCATTGGTCAGACTCGCTGATATACACACTTGGGAGCGTTAGTTCGAAACCACTTGTTTAAAATAGCTTGATAAAGCATCAGTGCGTTGAAGCCAGCATATATTTTGCTAAATAAAAGCCTGGAAGATAAGCAGATGGGAATTTGTGCCAGTTTGTGCCAGAATTCATTGCTAATCAACGTATCTCTGTGTTTATTCGTATGAATTGTGGTAAGCTTGAACCATTCAATATCTTTTAATGAAAATTGAATGTGAATTGTTGATTTATGCCTGTATATATATGTGTAGTTCAGTGGCCAACGTGAGGTAAAGCCTGTAATGCTCCAGCCTGAACAGAGGGTGTCGGAGAGAAGTAAAACGGCATGGAATGGCCAAACAGTACACTGACACCTGGATGATTGACTAGAAAGAAATAATGCTGGAAGTGCAGAGGCGTAGTAACCATTAAGAAGGGTAATACTGGAATAAAGTATTTCAAATGAAGCTGACAGTTGGCCTAATGCTCTGAACTCAATGTTTGTGCTGTGTTGTGATCAATGTAACAAGAGAGTTTAAGTTAGTTATGAAGTAGAAGGTACATCCTTCTTGATTTCAGGGACAGTGGTCTTGATGGTACTGAGCAGCACCTGGTCAGAGCTTTGCTGAATCCAGTGTCGGACAGCATACTCCTTGGTCCTTTTAGCTATCAGTGAGGTGTCTCCAGAGCCCAGAGGAGAATTCGAGCAGAGGAGTCCTTTCCTGCCGCCATCACGCCAGATAAGCTAACTTGGCCAGCTGAGCTCAACATTATGTCCCCTCATCTTGAACTGACTTTTTAAAATTAACATTAAGAGGGGAATTTACTTGTCTTAAAATCAGGAACTGTGAACATCTCCAATACTAGTCCCTAAAGACAAACTATTGAAGTCATGATGACAAATACCAACAGAGCTTGAACAAAACAAAACCAGTATTACCTCATTTTACTACTACACAACTGACACACATAGAACATTTGTAATAATATATGTCACTACAATATTCATATTAAATACATTCTGTACATAACTTGTAATTTAAATTGATTGTGATTCCTGGTTCCCTTGTAGTTGAATCAGGACACATATTCATTCATGCCAGTAATGAATACATATTGTTATTTGAAAGTTTATCAGTGACTCTTTTAAGATATCTTTGTAGAGTGTTATATGTATGTGAGTGTCACAGTGTTGTCAAGAGTAGTGGATTAAATTAAATTGTTTATCTGTCTGTTGTTGTGACTTACACTTCACCATACTCATACCCTAGACACATAACGTAGCATCACACTATTCCAGAATAATTCTGACTGAGATATATAGATATGTGGTAGCAAGTAAGGTTATCTATAATACACTACTCTTAATAGATATAGATACCTTCACAGCTGATCTCAGTCAGTACACTAAGTTCCCTATAAGTATTTATAACATCCCACTTCACCACATATATTGGGGTCTCGCTCTTGGGATTTTGAATCTTTAACTATTAAAAATATTGGGGGTAATTCACTTCAGGGAATATAAGAATTAAAAGGTATCCTTGGGTGGAATTAAATAAGGTTGAGCTCACGGTGCCTGTGTTGTCCATTAGATATATAGTTAGAAATTGAATTGTTGGGTAGACATTATAAAAATTTACCTGATAGACAATGGCGGACCTGGCCAAATTTCGATCTGCTGCGGTTCAGACTGCAAAAGAGTTAGGATTAGATGGGCAAGTTATGGTTGCCTATGTCACAACGGAATGTGACAAATTTATTGAACGCGAAGAAAGAAGATTAGAAAAAGAAGCCGAAAGAAGGTTAGAGGCTGAAAGGGAAATTAAGAAGTTACAATTTGAAGCTGAGGCTGAGACTAAGAGGTTGCAGATTGAGGCTGAGAAAGAGGCTAAGAAATTGGAAGCAGAAAGAGAAGAGAAGAAATTAGCTGCAGAAAGAGAAGAGAAGAAATGAGCTGCAGAAAGAGAAGAGAAGAACTTAGCTGCAGAAAGAGAAGAGAAGAAATTAGCTGCAGAGAGGAAGCAGCAGAAAGGAGCAGAAAGGAGATTACAAAGGGAACATGAGTTACGACTAAGGGAGTTTGAGTTTCAAGGCCATGCTCCTGAAAATGGTGCCAGTCCCTTTGCCTCTGATGCTACGGTTACTCAGGGAGCCTCAACCTCAGCTATGAACTTTCATTTAGATCATTTTGTTGAGAAAGACGATGATATTGAGAGCTATATAAATAGGTATGAACTATTAGCTACCACGTATGGGTTAGAGAGAGAAAGGTGGAGCTTAAAGTTATCTCAGGGACTTCGTGGGGCAGCTTATGAAGTTTTTGCAAAAATGAGCAGAGGTGATCAGGAAAATTATGACATGCTAAAGCAGGCTCTTTTGTTAAGGTATGAAAAGAATGCAGAGTTTTACAGGAAAAAATTTAGGAATGCTAAACTACTGTCAGGTGAAACCTATCACCAGTTCTCTGCACGAATCGAGACATACTTGGAGAAATGGACTTCTCTGGGGAAAACCCAAGATCTTAAGGAAATGGTCCTTATAGAGCAACTAAGAGAGTCCATGGCTCCAGACCTGAGAAAGTTTCTCATGGAACAAGGTGCAGAGAGGCTGGGTGAGTTGCTAAATGTTGCTGAAAGGTATCAAGCAGCTCAAGCAGAGGTAACAGGTAATAAAAAGAAACAGGTGGATAACTTTAGGGCACCACAGAACTTTAATAAATTTGATCCTAGGGATCAAAATAAAGGTAAGCACCAATTTGATAGGCCACGGTATGACAATAAAAATAAATTCCCACAATTCGATGAAAGGAAATATGATGAAAGAAAATCTTTCAACCAAGGAAAAAGGTGGTGTAAAAATTGTAAGATGAACAATCATGACACTGACCATTGTAGAAGGAAACCTCCTCATTTAGCTGCTATGACATCGGGGAAAAAGGAAAAGAAGGGCAAACCTGAAGAATTACAGGAACCATACCACCCCCCAGTGTGTGAAGATGTCATTTGTAATGGTGTCACTATAAGATGTTTATATGATACCGGTTTAGATTACGATTCCGTTGTGAGTTCTCACCTGGTGCAGGCCGATCAATACACCACAGAAACAGTGGAGATTCAAACTGCAACCAAGGATGTAGCTACCATGACACTTCCCGTCGCCCGAATAAAAGTGAAAACGCGATATGTGGAAGGAATCATAAAAGCAGCAGTGATAAATGAGCCAATCTACCCTCTAATATTGGGGTGTAGATATGTCTTCTTGGGGAATCCCAAGAGACCTGTGATATTGGCAACAGTGCAGACCAGATCACAGACAAAGAAGGAGGAGGATAATCCCATAAATACTCACCCAGATGAGATGAGGAAGGCACAGGCTGAGGACAAAACACTCAAGCCATGTTTCAAGAAGTTGCCCAAATCTCATACACCTCCAGGCAAGGGAGAGTTTTATATGAAGAACAAATTGATATATAGGAAGGCTGGATCTGAATCCAATGGTCACGGACAGCTGGTCCTTCCCACTTCATATAGGACTAAAGTGTTGGAACTAGGGCATGCGATTCCCTTCAGTGGTCATATGGGAATCAGCGCAACAGGACAGCGAATAGCTTGTCACTATTTCTGGCCAGGAATAACTGAAGATATCAAACGATATGTAAAATCCTGTCCAGAGTGCCAACGAGTAGCACCTAAACATTGGACTGCACCAGCAACTCTGGGGGAAATGCCCATAGTGGGAACACCCTTTGAGAGAGTTGCCGTGGATCTTGTGGGACCTCTCACCCGAACCAAGAGAAGGAACAGCTACATTCTGACTCTGGTGGACACTTGTTCTATGTGGGGAGAGGCAGTAGCCCTGTCATCGATTGATTCAAAACATGTGGCAGAGGCATTGCTCACAATTTTCACAAGGTTAGGCTTTCCCAATCAAATCTTGACTGATAATGGCTCTCAGTTCAAGGGGAAACTAACTGAAGAAGTTTTCAGGATCTTCCAGGCCAAACACTTCCATTGTAGTGTGTATCATCCCCAAGGGAACGGCCAAGTGGAAAGATTTAACGGCACATTAATGTCGATCCTGAGAAAGTTGGCACACGAAAAACCAGATACATGGGACCAGTACCTGCACGCCGCCCTCTTTGCTTATCGGGAGGTACCCCATAGTTCAACCGGTATGGCCCCGGCAACATTATTGTTTGGAAGGCCAATAAAAGGTCCACTCGAAGCTATGTTAAGAACGTGGACTGATGAAAAGGCAGAGGAAAACATTACATCTTCATACCAGTATGTGAATGAGCTGACCACTCGGTTAAAAAACTGGCTGGAAACTTGCCAATGAAAATTTGAAACAAGCCAGGAAGAAACATGCTGCCTATTATAACAGGAAGGCGAAAGACAGAAATTTGGCTGTGGGAGAGAAAGTACTGCTTCTTTTGCCCGGGAGTCAGAATAAGTTACAAATTGGATGGCAGGGTCCATATACAGTTCTAGAGAAGGTGTCTAGAACAAATTATAAGATAGATAAGAAGGGGAAAGAAAAAATCTATCATGTGAATCTCCTGAAGAAATATTTGGAAAGAGAACATCAGGAAGAGACACACTTGTTGACCTTGTCCATCGCCATGGAGATGAAAAAGGAACCACTTTCATCATTTGAATATCCATTACACCCCTGTGAGACAGCAGCACAGGTGAAAATCAGTACACATTTAACGAAAACTCAGAAAGAGAGAGTGCAACAGGTTCTAAATAATCATGCAGAGGTGTTAACAGACCGACCAGGGCATACAAACCTATTGGAATATGATATGAAACTCATAGACTCCACACCTGTCTGTATGAAACCATATTCGATTCCGTTTGCTAAGGAAAAAGCTTTGAAGGAAGAGATAGACTATCTGTTGAAGGAAGGAATTATTTCGCACAGTGAGTCTTCGTATAGTTCCGGGGTGGTACTCTTAAGGAAGCCCTCTGGAGAACATAGACTCTGTATAGATTACAGGAGACTGAATGCTATTACAGAAGGACAGGTGGATCCATTGCCGGATACAAATCAGCTGTTTGCCAGACTAAATAAAGCTAAATATTTCTCAAAAGTGGATCTGAGTAAAGGATACTATCAGATTCCAGTAAAGCCTGAGGTTAGACCATACCTAGCTTTTAGTACCTCAGAAGGACACTATGAGTTTAATAGATTGCCATTTGGATTGAAGAATGCGCCTAGTGTCTTCTCTAGAATGATGAGAAAATTATTGGATCCTCTGAATAATCCCTGTATAACAAATTTTATGGATGATATCCTTATAGCAACAGAAACATTTGAGGAACACATTGACTCTCTGAACATGCTGTTTACTCGACTTGGGGAGGCAA